>QYSG01002226.1:648-46080 GCA_003988875.1 Lachnum nothofagi
ATATAATTATATATTTTTAATATAATTATATATTTTTAATATAATTATATATTTTTAATATAATTATATATTTTTAATATAATTATATATTTTTATTATTTTAATTAAATTATATACTATTATTATTAGGTTTTGTTTTTATATTTTTTTTATATTTATATTTGAGAACCAAACACTAGGCATAGTTTAATAATTTGGAGATTATAGTTTATTAAGGTTTACTATACCTTTTATAATATAATTAACCAAATAAATTTGCTTTTATATTTAAATTAAAACTTTTAAAAAGCCTAATTTCTACTAAATACTTTAAAAAAGTTTATTTTTTTATATAAATATAAAATTTATATATTAAATTTAAATAATAAAAGTTTAAATATTAAAAAAATATAAAAAACCTAGTTTTTTTTATTTTCTATTTAATAAACATTTTATATTTTATTATATCTTTTTTTTTTTCCCTATTTGTTTTTCTAATAAAAAACATTATTTTATATATAAATTTATATTATTTAAAATTAATATAGTTCTATAAAAAATTTTATTTAATAAGGTTTTGGAGTAATTATAGGCTTTTTTAGAAATTGTAGTCCATTGGAGCCTACTATGTTTTCTATAGTATAATTAGTTAAATAGATTTGTTCTTATATTTGAACTAAAGTTTTTAGAAAGCCTAGTTCCTACTAAACACTTTGAAAAAGCTCGTCTTCTTATGCAAGTATGAAATCCGTACGCTGAGCTTAGACGAGATTTAGAGACTATACATTACAGCCTCATTGTACTGGACAAATTCATTAGAAATTGTCGGCATGCCATGCCAAGTTTTGAGAAAGCGTGATCAGCAAACTGGATGTAGCTTGTCTTGCGGACCTCGAGTGATGTGTACGTGACAACACAAAAATGGAGACCACATCGGCGCCAGAGACTTTGCGCATAACACCACCTTTCTACGCGGAAGAGAAGGTCCAGCGATGCTCTCCTAAGGATCAATCGAGAGTAAATAACGGCGCTGTAGCAGTAGTCAGACAGAGCCGATTCGAGCTGGTCGAGGGGCAGAGAAGCGCGGTGAAATGTCTTCAAACTACAGCTCTTTGTTGGTATCCGTAGAACCTGCAGGTTTCAGTTCTCGAACAGTCCCCAACGAGACTCGAAAGACTCGGTAGACAACCGAGACGAGCCTCATTTTCTCATAAAAGATGATACTTTCTCTCCAAGGCAAGTCACACCACATTCTCTCCACAACATCCATTCCTGCATCTATCCATCCATCGCCCGTCATCATTACCAGAGAAGCCATCACTTCAACCTTACACTACCCGACCAATATTTACCATGTCTCTCAAGACAAATACTGAAGAAGAAGATGCGAAGCTTATTGCCCTTGTCGCTCTCTCCTCTGCCGACCTCAAAGCTCAACTGAAAGAGGTAAATATTGCTTTCGACAGTAAGAAGACGGTCAAACCAGACTTGCAAGCGCTTTGGGCTATATGCAAGCTGAAATATCTTGACAAAAAGGGTAGTCCTCCAGAAGCTGAGCTCCAAGACGCTACAGCATGGTCTGGCATGGCTGCAGAGGGTCTCTCGGACCTGCTATGCGAAAACGGATTGGCACCTCAAAGCAATAAGTGTCAGCGCGTGCAGGTGTTGATGGAACACAAGTATGAAACCCCATTGATTATCAGACACCGAGATGAATGGTGTGTTGACAACATTTCCAGATACAGCATCAAGAACAACGCTGGCAAGGTTTTGAGGGTTGAGACTAGCCTAGGCAAGCTGACTCTCAAATCAAAGCAACCAAGCCATGATGCGGTCAATATCTTGATTGCGATGATCTCAAGCTATGCTGCCAGCTCTACTGGCAGCCACACCTACAAGTATCCGGGCGCTCCTGTTTTCGACGCTGCTCACCTACCTGGGAGTCCTCTGGACTTCGCTAAAGTCATTCATAAGACCTTAAATAGCATTCCAAATTTTGTAAACGCGAGTCAACTAGCGAAGGCTCTAAAGGACTCTCATAAGCGATCGCGCGATATGCTCCAGTGGATCCATAACACCTTCGGCGAAGTCATCGTGCCCGCGACCGGCAAAATGAAGATCGCTAGAATACCAGCCAGCATCACCCAGTTTCTTGTGACCAAGCATCCTCCAGAACTGCAAAAAGCCTTCGACAAGCACTATGAGGAAAGCAAGTCACGATCGATGCTCCTCTTTCATGGCACCGGCATGCACTCCCTTTACTCCATTCTTCGCACTGGGTTCCGAGCAACTGTAGGCGAGGGTGGCGTTTTCCTGTCCAAACACCCCCATGTATCCTATGACTATCCCCTTTCGCGAAAGAACAAGCCACAATAGGCTAATAGTCCATCTAAGAATTATGGCGTATTGTTGGGCTGCGAGCATGCTGGATAGGGAAGACCATGGCAGGATGAACATCAGAACACGCATAATATCCCCAAACTACGCTCTTTTATCGTTCGATACATATTCTTAGTTCCTTGTCATCCGAGGCCACCTGCGCCTGCCAGGGCCGCTGTGGAGAAGGACTTGCTTGCTGCCTTCCAGAAACTCCGCTCTGGTGGTGACGAAGACTCATGACCTGTACAGTTCCTATGACCAAGATGAGTGATGAAGCGAGGAATAATTCTCTCCTTGAGCGAAATTCCTCTATCATCTTGGATATTGTATGATTAAGATAGTAGCATCATTAGAGGCAACTTATGTCACGAATCAAGTGGAACAAGCAACGGTTCACAAATATGTATAAACACCTCCACCACCCTCCTCATTCTATATTCAAGTCCCTTCCCTTCCCTCCCATCCCATCTCCCAACCCCATCCCGACCACTCATCCCCGATATTATGACCAGCATCCGGCCAGCCCAGCCAGCTTTATACAAAGTCGCCCCCTCCCTCCCCTCTTCAGCAAAGGTTATAAACATTAATTAAATAGTAGGTGCCAGTCTCTCCAGCATATGCAAATGAACAAGACTCCACGCCCCACCCCGTGAGAATGTGTTAAAAAAGAAAAGGCGAGCACATGCCCTATGTACAGCGCGCGTGGAAATTGTGCTGCGACCGACGGTATGGAAAGGAAATGGGAATCTAAAAAGCGCGAGAAAGGATGCGCTCATGTATGCTGGTGATTTGCGGGACGCCGAGAAGAGAGACCGGGATAGGAGAGCTGCGGAAAGGGAATCTAGTGTGGTTATTAGAGGAGCCCTTGCGCAGGAGCTCCTTTGTTCGCAAGATGAAAAAATGCGTCGAGTCGTATGAATCGTGTACGTGATATAGCGGGAGTCTCATGGCGTCTTCCCGCGTTTGCGCGTGGTCTCATTGCCGTCCGTTTCAAACATGGTGCTGAAGCCTGCCAGTGTCCAGGAGGAGGTGGAGGAGTGGATCGCGACTAGCCATGCTGCGGCGAAGTTGACAAGGTAGTGTAGCATGTAGGCATACGTCACGCCGTAGACTGCAGCATAGATGGCGATGAAGAAAAACAGGACACTGGTGAAATGGCGAAGGCGGGAAGTGACTCTGGGTACCATTTTTCCACTGGTCAAAGTTTCGACGAGCAGAATGAATGGCATGATGGAGAGCACGTTGTGGTGAGAGGAGAAGGGTGTAAGCCAATGGACAGCGAGATTGTGCACCCATACCACGAGAATAGGCAGGTTGATAGGGAGAATCCACAGCATGAGGATGAGGACTGAGTGTGCGTAGTTATAGAAGTTGAAGTTCGTGTTGGATCGGGCCTCCTTTGCGAATCGCAGAGCACGTGTGCAGGTTGCGATTTGAACCAGGCATGCAACTAGGTACGCGAATTGGTACGGAATAACGGTCGATACCAGAAACAAGAGGATAGCAGTGGTAAAGATACGCTTTCGAGGGGTCGATGGGGCGAATGCTGGGGAAGCTGCCCTTCTCTTATCCTCGTTTCGTAGCCACGCAGGCTTGACGCTGAGCCAGCCATACAAGATACTGAGCACATGAGTAATAGCTAGGGTTGCGTAGTTGATCATTACAACAACCCCGACACACACCAATCCTATCAGCGGAACCATGAACCAGAAAAATGGATCCTGAGAACCGACTAGCAGGTCATTCTTGGTGAAATCAATCTGCGTTTCTGTTGCGTTTCCTCGCCATGGCCAAAATCCATCAGTTGGTGGGGAAGGCTCCGAGCTTGCCTGGGCGAACGAAATCGCCAGACATGTCAGAGCAACGAGCACCAGAGGCAGAGATTGGCGCAGACATAGATCAAGGCTTTCCATAAAAGCCATGAAAATGCCAGTCTCGTCATACACTCTGAATTGCTTTCTTAAAACGAGAGCAACCACGAGTAGAGGGAATGCGGCGAAGACCGTTCTATATCGCATATACAGCTTCCCTAAACTTCCTGGAATATCGACCTTCAGCGAGATTTTGATGCTGGAGTTACACGTCGGATCAGTCCAGAATTGAAGACTGAGCCCGTCATGAACACTTTTATGCTTAAGTGCTGGTGGCATGTAAGGAGAAACACCATGCAGATTGATGTTTGCCTGCTTGACGTTGACGAAGTACTTGGACTCGTAAGGGTCTGAGATGTATTGTCGAAGCAGCGGCGTGAAGAGCTCCGCTTCTTCCCCACAGACTTGATTGCCCATTTCGAGGGTATAGGCAAGAAGACTGGAGTGCAATGCTGGGATTTTGACCTCAGCTACCATTGGCCGATTCGGAGGAAGCTTAATTTTCATCCCAAAAGCTAGCAGACGTCGAAGGCCCAAAGATCGCACTCGATGAGACTGTACATTGTCGCTAAACTCCGCAGTCACCCAACCAGGTGATGGGTCTGTCGCTTTATCGACAATTGCCACAAACTGGTGCTCTTGAATATCTTCTAGATCGTACTGAAGATACGAAAAGGGGAGCACTTCTTCCTCTTCGTCCAGATAGAACGGCTTTTTCGTTGTCCTTGTCGACGCAGGTAGCGAGATGACATCAGATCCAGCGTTTTTACAAGCCAACCTGGTAGATCCAGAGCTATCACCAGAAAGGTCCATATTCATGGAGAAAAGAGTGGCTGACTGCCCAGGATGCAGAGGAAACACACTGCAAAAGAGAACTTCTAATTTGCCGGCATCTCCTGGTTTATCAATCTTCTGATCAGTCAAAAGGGTGAAACGCTTGCCACCCGGCGTTCCCTGTGGGGGGACTGGAAGCAGATATGCACGGGGTTTGCGGTCTCGCCCAAATTTTCGAAGGGTCAGCCGTTCACCTTGGGCGATGATTGAATTCGAGTTGTCCTCCAGCGTAAGCAGAGTGGTCGGTTCCTTTTGGGACAAAGTCTTCTCAGCAACATTCTCCATCCCCGTCAAATACCACTTTTTGAAGGTCCTCATTCTGTCTGCTCGAGGTTTTGTCTGGGCCGGACGATTGACATTGATCACGTCGTAAAGTGATCTGACGACCACTTTCCGGAATTGATCGCACCAAAGTATGGCTTGATGATCCATGCTTGTCCATACGTTCGGCACAGACGAAGTAAAAACCGTGAAGCCATGAGTATCCGGGACCAAAGATTCCAAACTGGCGTAATCTGAAGGGACCACCGTATCCAACCCGCCTCCCGCAATAGATACCAGGGTAACATGCCATAACGGATTGTTGTTCGCCCACTTCTGCGAGTACGCCTGCCTCCAATAGTCATTGATCTGCTTATATGTCTTGACGATCTCCGCATCGAACGAAACAGGTGGTCGCGCATGCGGCGCTGACATCGTAATGATAGTATTGATCGAATTCGCCTGGTAATTTGGCATGACCAGCATCGTTCGAGCCACTATTCCTCCCATCGAATGCCCCAATATTATGACTGAGGTAGGATCTGGCAATTCCGGATCTCGTTGAGATCTGCGTGGATCATGATACAACGACAAGATGTATGCAATTGCCTCGTTGAGATATTCCGCTTGATCTAGTAATGTTTGCCCATGAAACGCCGTTATATCCTCGTTGAAGTCGACAGTAAAGAAGTCTAGGTTCCGAGCACCGGCATTAATAGCGACAGGGTCGTGCCGTAAGACATCGTGGAAATATGTAGCCCCTTCAGCAGCGATGGGTCGAACTTGCTTGTAGCTACCGGCATTTCCGGGGATGAAGAGGACAGGAACTCCTTTGACCTAGAAAAAGCTCAGTCAATACCCCCCCACTCTATTGCTATGTCTTCATACCTTAGTATCTTCATCCACCATCCCTTCTCGGTACAAGTACACAGAGTATTTGCTAGCAAACCGCGTGTGCTCCGTATCAAAGTCAGTGAGCTTTGCAAACGAAGGTCGCATATATGACATCCGGCATCCCTTGGTATCCAACTGCCGGCTAACAAATGAATGTATTATGGTGAACAGTGAGAGTAGAGCTACTGCAGTAGTAACGAGGGTGAGGAGTGAGCATGACCACGGACTTCGAAGTCTGGATCGACGGGCATTATGCCGTCCTTCAGACATCTTGTCGGCAGCGGCAATGGCCTCGCTCGAAGGCACACTGATAGCTGGAGGTACACGAGGTCTGGTCTTTTCTAAAGAAGCATTGCGCGAATCTGCGGGCTTCCAGTTGGAGCTGCTCGGATGCCTGCTGCGGGCAGAGGATGGCCGATGGTCGATGCTTTTCCGCCGGTCCAGCTCATGCGATGTGTTGTGAGGATTCGACTGGCGGGCGGTGGTCTGGATGTTTCTCAACTCCCTCTCCCTCCTGGAGGCTGATGCTGATGCTGATGCCGCCTCGTCGGATTTGCAGCCCCCTGCGCCGTCGTTGGATGGAATTTCGTCGGCATTCGCAGGAGAACCGTCGCCGTCTTCCTCTGCGGACGATCCAGAAGATCGCCTCCGCATCTAAATGGCTTGCACGGCCGCCCAGCTCCGTCACGACAATGCAATCACTCTGGGGGCGGAGGGGGGGCGAAGCTGTGAAGTGAGTGTTGTTTAATAGGCTTTCGACAGGTACAAAGTATCGCGGGTAGGGAGGCAGAGTAGCGATTGGCGAAGGCGACTAGCCGGGCTCTGGGGCTGGGCTGACGGAGGCAGAACACTAACAATTTTTCGGTGCAGGTTTTAACGAATGAAGTTGCGACACCACCAGGCAATCCTCCCTCTAGCGTTCCGCGCCTGGAGGACCCATCGTGTGTCAGTGCAAAGGGTTTCAAGAGCGACAGTGGCAGGATGGGGCCGACACAGAGAGGGGAGTGAGCGACGGCGGGGAGCGGAAGAGTGAGAAGTGGATGAGAGAGATGAGAAGGGCATGCTGCAAGCTAGGAGGTGTCACGGCCCGATCGGGACATGGGCTGTGGCTGTTTCCTTCACCTTCTTCCGGGCCTGCATCACACTACATACCACCATGCTCGGGGCTAATGTACCGCACACTCCTGATAGTGCTGCAAAGTGGGGAGCTGTTCAAGCGCTCTCCCCAGCCGCTGATAGGGCCGACTACAGTTCTTTTCGAGCGTGAAGTCATTGTCTCACACGTTGGAGCCCCTTCTGTTCTCCTGCGATCATTAGGGGCTGCACTGTCGGCGCGCTGCAAAGCTGCACCGTTGCAGCATGTGCTCTGCCAGGGATTGGGAGCTCTACGGATGCAGCTGCAGGGAGTTCGCCGCCGGTCCTGCAGGCGCGGAAACGGCGAGAGGTGGCTGGGAACACGTCTTTGCTGTTTTTGGTGTTTTGTTTGACCGGTCCGACATCAAATAAGTTTCAATCCAGCGTGCATACTCCATGTATCCACCATCTGCTGATGTCGCAAGATACAGCAGGATCCCCTGCGTGATGCCGAGGAACAGAGAGCCGGTGTTCCTCTGGAGCGCTTGCGGCTCACATATGGAAATTACTTCATCTAAAAACCAACCACCAGATCGGTGCGGTGCCACTGACGAGAATCCTCCACAACCCCACCTCCAGATTATTTCAGAGCGTCTTTCATCAATTCAAGGCTCAGCCTTTGATCAGCCAAAAAATGCTCTATGAACCACATGTTGCGCCATCTGGCCCATGCCTTGATTTACTTCGAGGTGTGCTCCCTAGCTTACCACGCTAAAAGAGCTTCATAGCAAAACTTGTTGCGACATGGACCCAACCGAGGACTCCGGGACACTGATCCAAAGTGATGAAGAGAGAGAGGGAAAGTCCAGCCCTCAACAAATATGTCATGATTCTCCCAGATAACGATTTCAATATTGTTCCCAAAGAACGTCGGCCGTTGATTTTCTAATTCCGAACACCCAACCACCTCACTTTATCCGGCACTTGCCGTACTCGCATAGCGATGGGCCATGCATGTTCCAAATGAGGCGCCCGGTTGCGTATCAATACCTTATTCGCGTTCCTCGCGCGTTGTCTCACAGAAGACTTCTATCGATTGCCACAACAGGGCGCCGTTCACAACGATATCTGGAGAATGGTAGTGCAAATCCTCAAGAAGGACCGATGACCCCGCGTGGAGATGCCTATCCTGCTTTTCCCCTCTCTGGGGATCCAACCCAAAAGGCATAGCCTCCCCCTTGGTCGACAACCAGGGCCTTGTTGGCATCTGATGGGTGAGCCAACTTTGACTCTTCTCTTCTCACACCTCGTGTAGATAAAACGCCAACGACTCAGAGCCCACGCAAGCACAGAGGCGCCACTTTAGGTTGCAACCTATATTGCGCGATAACTCGCCGTAGCGTGAGCTTCAAACAACACACCGCGTCACTCAAAAAGCTTGTCTTATCGCTTCGTCGCAAAGGATTCAACACGCTTGTGGCGCATGTTGTGCTCCGCGTCAGCGGCTTGGCAAAGAAGAGGCGGCCTCGGTGACTGGCGGCTTCGAATATCCAAGGCTGGAAGATCTCGATATGCGTTTCAAGGTTTTTAGTCTGGGGGCTTCCACTCTAAGAGAGTTCGTTGTAAACTTTTGTTTTAGCTTTTCAGGGAACAGATGAAAATGCGGAGTTGTGGGGAGGAGACGGGAAGAAGAGCCTCGGGCTCGGATCAACCCTAGGCGAGGTGACTTCTATCCAACCCCTGAAAGAGGCATGCGGTTGAGGCTCAAAATCCATCTGCATTTGAGACGTCTGAAGTAGATATATTGTGAGGCTTCATCACATCAGCCTCTTCAAGTCTTGACTGGAAGTGGTCAAGGTGGGATAAACAGTTCCACATCCCCGCACACGTGATTGAATTACCCCTCTCCTAGACCAAAGATCATCAGCATGATCTTAGACGTGAGGAGAATTTCCATTAACTTCTTTTTGACTGTGTTTTTGACGCGATTCTACATTGTTCTTCTCATTGATAGGCAAGGAAAGATCCCAATTCTACAAGTGCCAAAGTAGCACCTTCCAAATCTGTCCTGCGAGCATCTGATTTCAATTTCCAAACCCCTCCAAATTCCAATCACCCGAAACCTAGTGTCCTTCCACACTTCAACTTCAATCACATCCTACCAAACCAAAATCAAGGCATTTATCTCAAAAAATCAACTGAACACCTCAAAGCCAAACAAATCATTCACCATGTCATCTTCAGACCCCAAAATCCTCGGCACGCGTCTCACCTCCAAAGTCGCCATCGTAACAGGCGGCGGCTCCGGGTTTGGCGAAGCAATCTCCAAGCGCTTCGCCGAAGAAGGCTGTCTTGTAGTCGTCGCGGACATAGATCCCTTAGGCGGGGAGCGCGTCGCCAACTACCACGCGCACAACATGCAGTTCATGAACATGAATGTAGCAAAGGAGGAGGACTGGGAGCGCGTGGTGGAGAACACGCTCGCGAAGTGGGGGAGGATTGACTGTGTAGTGAATAATGCGGGGACGAGTTATAAGAATAAGGTGAGTGGGTTGAGAAGCGGGGAAAGGATGGGGTGATGGGAGGCTGATGAAATGTAGCCGACGGCGGAGGTTACGGAGGATGAGTTTGATAGGGTGTTCTCTGTGAACGTCAAGTCTATCTTCCATTCCGTCCGCCATGTTGTCCCAAATTTGATCAACCAAGGCGAGGGCGGAAGTATTATCAACGTCGCTTCAATTGGAGCTACGAGACCGAGGCCGGGATTAGTCTGGTATAATTCCAGCAAGGCAGCTGTTACAAACGTAAGTGCTGTCTATCATTTTGCGAAACTACTCGCTGACGACTAGGAAGGCAACGAAAGGTCTGGCATCTGAATACGGTACCCATCAAATCCGCATTAACAGCATCTGTCCTTTGCTTTCTGGAACCGGCCTGTAAATATCCCCCTCCCTTGCAAGCAATATTTACCTGACAATGGAACAGCTTCGAGACCTTTGTAGGCGTCCCTCACACTCCAGAAAACGTGAAGAACTTCATCGGTGTAGTACCTCTGGGTCGCCTCACGGATCCGACAGACGTAGCCAACTACTGCCTGTTCCTGGCGAGCGACGAGTCGAAGTTCATTACCGGTACTTGCCTGGAGATTGATGGCGGGAAGGGAATCTAGGGCCTGGTGATGAATGAAAGGAGCGGACGTCCTGCGAGCAAAAGCAGAAAGTATGAAAAATCCAAAAGCGTTGATTAATTCCCAAATCATGAGTTGAGGCAGTGGTATACGGATCGGATAGGTAGTCTTTATCAGGAAAAGATGAGTTCTGAACATGCAATTTCAATCTCTCATATCACTTGAGACAATGAAATCATGTGCATCGGAACGTAAAATGAGGGTATTGAAATCAACCCAATCCACCCCTCATGACTCCGTGATGAACAAATGCAGTAGCGTATAATACAGTATTACTAAAAACGAGCCCCCTATTATCTCTCTCACGAGAAGTCGAATCTATCGGGGAGCACAATGGGCGCCACCAGGGTCCAAGTATAGATGCCATAGCAGACCCACGCACTCACAATCTTGACCCAACTAGCCCAGTACGTCCTTCCAACAGGCGCAAAATCGTTTCCATCCTTCGTCGACTCCTCAATATTCATGGTAAGGAGAGTTGCGACCCAAGCAGTCGCCAAGAAGAAGATGAAATGGAAGAGTGCGTAGCTGTATTGCGTGGAAGTTCTCTCGTCGTCTTTCGTGGTGTTGCCGCTGTCGCTCTCGTCGTCATCCTCTAAGAGAGCATCGGCGGGAAGACTTCCTTCCTCGACAGCTTGGCGGAGAGCAGCGGCGCGCATCTCACGGCGGCTGTCGGGTTGTTGGGTGATTAGGTCGTGCTCGTCCTCGTCTGGCAGTTTGATGCCCTTGCCCTTTCCTCCGAGGGCGACGCCTTGGGTAGCTGCTCTGGTCGTGGTGTAGGCGACTGTCAGCATGGTGACGATGGCGCCAATGATGATAGAGGTGGTTCTTGTGCCCTGAGCTCGAATAAGTGGGTTGCAGTGCTTGTCATCCGGTTCCATGGAAACGGCGGACATAGTTAGATATGTGCAATAGACTGCCACCATTGCGGATTGCGCGAGACCAGCTTTTGGGTTGTACTCCTGAATTGCGGGATGGACTGAGACACCAGAGACAATAAGCAGGAATATTAGGTTGAGCGTGATAGCTGTCTGGTTCATGGAGCAGCCCGATCCAGCAAAGAAATAATACTGGACAATTGTCATGGCCAAGGAAGCGGCATACATGCCCAGAGTAGACCCAATCAGAACTCCTCTCCAAGCCTTGGAGTCAGAGGCATCAATCTGCTCGAGACAGTATTCTGCCCAGGTGTGTGCCAAGTCGACGAGAAGAATCAAGCCGAGTAGTAGGAAGAGTGTTGCTCCAATAAGGGCAATGTAGTTCCCCCAGAACATGAAAAATGACTCGGGGATCAAGAATGACACGACAATCAAGGCCAACCAAGCAATAATCTTTGGGCCCCAGAACCCATTCTGTATGCTAGCTCGCGGGTTTTTGGAGCTGTTAACTCCAACCAGAAGTATAGCCATTATGATGTGAAAAATACCGAGGGCAAAGTTGATCCGATGTACTGCAACCCATCCATAGCAGTCACCAGTAGGGCACTTAATTTCCATATAGTCGAGAGTCAGCTTTTGCAGCTTTTTGATCGCCCAGGGCGTGAGCATTATCCATGATATTATCGAGTTAACGAGGAGGATAAGGGCGAATGCGATACGAGTTGCTACACTGTTTCCGCACTTTCCACAGGCACTGCAGACGGCCGAGCAAGTAGCGGCACCACAACAGCTCGCGGCAAATGTGAAGATCTAGAGATTATACGTCAACGCATGCCCGCAAGAACAGTCTCACAGCAGCTGGGACATTCAAGCCCCAGGGAACATAGATGGAAGACGTACCGTGCCCACACTGGGCACAGCCAGCAACGGCAAGGAAAGCAAGGCACCCATAGCTTGATACGGATGCAGGGAAGTATGCGCGATGGATATGTCCCAGATGTCGTGGGACTTTCAACAGACGTTGGGTGTTGACGTCGCAAGCATGGTTGCCGCCTCGCAAACAGGCACGAGGGTCATAGCTGCCTCAGAATCCAGGCCACAACGGCAGATTGCCCTGCCCTGGCGGCTCATGCCGAGATAAGGCCTCCGGCTCTCTGCCGCCCCGTTATCTGTGGAGGTGTGGATTCCTTGCATCCCAAAATATCATGCCAACACGTCTCACCTTGCACTCTCACTCTGTTCCACTCTCATTGTTCATCAAAAACCCCCTCCGTACACGTCTAGATATCCGGACTCGGCACCTCCGAAGATGATCTGTCTTTGTTGAAGAACCTCACTTCTTCTCCTTCAGTCCCTCCGCGATGGTTAGGTAGTGAGATGTCCATCCCACCTTCAACGATGTCGCAACGATCCCTCCATATCGCGAGGATTGTATCCAGCATCGCCGCAACATTGATCTCGTTAGCATGCGGGACCAACGTATGTCCAATATATACCACTTCCATGGTCAATGCTGACTGAAGCAGTATGTGTATTCGGCATGGGGCCCTCAATTTGCGGAGAAGCTCAAGCTCTCCTCAACTCAACAAAACCTTATTGTACGACCTCTCTTTCCATCATGCATTCACGCACTAACATACCGAAGGGATTGTCTGGGAATCTGGGCATGTACTCTATGGGGATTCCAATCGGAATACTGGTCGATACGAAAGGGCCACGACTCGCTCTTATACTAGGCGCCATTCTACTGGCCGCCGGCTACTTTCCCTTACATCAAGCATACGATAAGGGCTTTGGATCGGTGGCAGTATTCTGCCTGTTCTCATATTTCACCGGCCTAGGGGGGTGCGCAGCTTTCGCCGCTGCGGTCAAGACATCTGCCTTGAATTGGCCAAGACACAGGGGCACTGCTACGGGATTTCCTCTGGCTGGATTTGGCTTGAGTGCTTTCTTCTTCTCCATGGTCAAGCAATTCGCTATGCCTGGCAGCACAGGAGACTTTCTTCTCCTCCTATCGTGCGGAACCTTTGGTCTGGTATTCATATCATTCTTCTTTCTCCGCGTCTTACCTCATCATCATTATTCCACGCTTCCCGGCAACCGGCTTCACAGAACAAAATCGGAGGATAGCAAATACAAGGCTGGCAGGCTACCAGATCCAGAACCAGGTAGGTCTGAATTCGTAGTCGAACATCTCGACCAAAGACACACCCTAAATCAACATCATGTAGCGACAGAGGCACCTGACGAGGATCTGAACCCCGCGTCCGACGAGACCTCCTCTCTAATGTCCAAATCATCCTGCTCGAACCCCGACGATGCCCCCATTGAAGAATATGATGTTAAGGATCATGCCCATCGTGTAGATATTCGCGGATTGAAGATGCTTCCCTTGATCGAGTTCTGGCAATTGTTTGCGTTGATGGGGATTCTGACTGGAATTGGTCTCATGAATATCAAGTGAGTGATGAGCAGCTCTATAAGAACGTTCGCTAAATCTAGTAGCAACATCGGTAATAATACGACTGCTCTCTGGCGCCATTGGGACGACTCAGTCAACGAAGACTTCATCCAAAAGCGCCAAGCAATGCACGTCTCCATTATTTCCATAGGCAGCTTTCTCGGGCGTCTTGCAAGCGGTACTTCACCTCCTCCCCTCTACTTTTCTCTTTGTGCTGACTCTTCAGGTGTTGGATCCGACTTTTTGTACAAGGTTCTCCATGCCTCACGTCTCTGGTGCCTGACTCTCGCCTCCGCTGTCTTCCTGGTTGCCCAAATCGCCGCCCTCACGATTACCAACCCCGACCACCTTTACCTAGTTTCATCGCTTACAGGATTGGCGTACGGCTTTTTGTTTGGGTGTTTTCCCTCGCTCGTAGCCGAAGCCTTCGGGATCAATGGCTTGTCCCAAAATTGGGGTGCCATGACCTTAAGTCCCGTTATCAGCGGGAATATTTTCAACTTGTTTTACGGGATGGTCTATGATTCCCACAGCATCATTGACAAAGATGGAGAGCGAGTGTGCCACGAGGGGCTGGCATGCTATCAAAACGCCTAGTATGTATATTTTCCAAGTATTTTGTTTCCTATTCGGAGATGTTCCGGAGTGCCGGGCGCATAGCTACTCCCGGCACCGTCTTCCGAGCCTTTTCATTGTCTCGGAACATCTGAGACATTCAAATACTGCCGAATTTCCGAATATTTCGAGATCAAGCCATACTAACTCCATTTTCTCGCAGCTTCGTAACCGTCGCTGCTGCGGCGTTAGGCATAGTCGTGAGTTTGTGGAGTATTAGATATACCCATAATCTCCGCCTGGAAGAGGAAAGGAGAAGGGAGCTCGAAGAGCGACAGGAATGATCGGTTGATCCTTATAGAGGTAAAAGTTACAATCTTAAAGATTTGGAATCTTGAGAAGCAAGCGCTTGCATAGACATGGAGTTCGGGGATAAATGCTTTGGCGCTTAATTTATGTGTTTCTGAATGTCCCCCTCCATTCTAGAACATTCTTATGACCTGGAAAATCTTTCACTCGAATACATCCGTTATGCTAGCTTTGCGATCCCGGCCAATCGCCGTACTTTCTCAAGCGAGCTTCTCTTCGGAATCTCTTTCTGTATTCGATTTTACGCAAGTTATGTTGATAGCCAAGTTTTTAACTTTCAGATAACACCTGCTTGAAGAGATCGGCAACAGCGTCTACCTCGGGCAACTACATAGGTGGGATTCCAATCCCACTTTCTAAATTGCGTCTATACTAGCAGCCCAGTACTCGCCCCTAGGAGCTCCAAACAGCCTACCCCACATTCCCGCCGTTTATGTCGGAAATAGTGATCCTCAGATCCGAACAACGTTCGTATCTCAGGCTTTCCCAGCAGATAAGGCACAGGACGTGGTCCAGCATGACTTGGGACCGTGCGTACTTGGCGAGATACCCTGCTTGGTACGGGCTATCTTGTGGGGAAGAAGATAACTGGGCGGAGTATCACAAGATATACGATGACAAGGCTCTCGCACGTCGTCTTATATACGGGAAACTCCCGCCCTGCCCGTTTTCTCTGTTACTCTGGCCCTTTTCGCAGTCATGAGAAACGAGAAAACGGAACAACACGTCAAATTCGACGTTGATAGCGGCAGAGACTCTGCTGACATCGAGCCGGGTTAGATTGAGGGCGGAACGCGCGAAGACTATGGATGGAATGGTGGGCTCACGGCGCGGGCCGTGATCATGTTGTCTCTGGGTGGTGGCATAGGCACTGGCCTATGGATTGGAACAGGCACAGCTCTAGCGGCTGGTAAACTCCTTCTTGTTTACTACTACAAGTAAGATATGTTGACTTAGTGACAAGCTGGCCCGGCTGGGTGTGCTGTTGCGTACGGTTTAGTAGCGTGAGCCCTCCTCCAAATCCATTTTCAAGAACTCAAATCTAATTTAACAATCAGACTGGCCATCTACATTGAGTTCCAGTCTATTTGGAGAAATGACCTTTTACAAACCCATCCACGGAGGCTACATCCGCCAAACCATGGAATACGTTGACCAGGCCGCCGCTTTCGCAATGGGTATGAACTTCTGGTTCTCCTGGGTGATGATCGTCCCCGCTGAGACCATTGCCTGTATCTCAGTCTTGAATTACTGGGAAGCGCCTCAGCATTTTTCCATGGCTGGATACATCACCATCTTCCTCGTCGTCTCAGCAATCCCGAATTCGCTGGGCGTACACTTCTACGGACATATTGAGATCTTCATGAGTGTTCTCAAAGTTTCAGCAATTATTGGCTATATGTGTTTTATGTTCTTGATAGCATCAGGTACTGGAAGAACCCTAGGGCTTTCAACAATGGGATGAAGGAAATTTGCAAGGCGCTTCTTCAGGCAGCGTTTAGCTACACATCCGGTAAGCGAACATCTAGACACATGGGCATTAGATAGACACTGATTGCATGGTGTGTAATAGCTGGTTGGGTTGCAATGACAGCAGGCGAAATGAGCGACCCGCGCCGCACCGTCAAGAAGGCTATCAAACCTCTCTTCTGGGGTATGTTCCTATTCTTCGTGGTCAATATTTGGATAGTAGGCATGTGCATCCCCTACGATGACGAGAATCTCAACGACGCATCGGGAATGCTAGCCTCCCCCTTCATCCTCGCTGTGCGCAACGGCGGCTTACCGAACTTCGCGCACTTACTCAACGCGCTCGTCTTCCTCACAGTCTTTTCTTGCAGCGTCACATCTTTCTACGTCGCGTCTAGAGCCATGTCACACATGTCCGACCTCGGAATAATCCACCCCTTCTTCGGGCGCAAAGACAAAGTCGGCCGTCCGTGGATCGTACCCCTCGCATCCGGCATCTTGGGCGGGGGCCCCACATATCTCAATATCAACAGCACCTCCAAGATCGTCTACTCCTGGTTCTCGTCCCTCGTCGGCGTCGCCGTCTTCTGCAATTAGATCCTCATCTGCCTGTCGCATATCCGATTCCAGCAGGGCTTGAAAGCACAAGGAATATCTCACAAATCGCTGCCGTTGAAGACGGCGGGCGCGCCATACTTGCAGTATTTCGGGATGTTTCTCGTGATCTGCTTCCTGGCTGCGCAGCTGTATTTTGCGATATTTCCGTTCAGTGAGAAGCCGAGCGTCAAGAACTTCTTTAACACGTATATTCCGGTGCCGTTGTTTGTGCTGGACTGTTGTACTTACAAGGTAGGCTTTTCTGCGCCCATAGGAATGCAACGTGCTAATGTGGGCTCGCAGCGGTACTTCAAGACGAAGATTGTGGCACCAAAGGATATGGATTTTGCGGCTGCGGAGTGTTTCGATAAAGTTGATCGAGAGGAGGAGGAGCAGGAAAGGTTACACCCTACGCCGAAACCTACGATTATGGACAGGGTTTAGAGCCTGAGGAAGGGGCTCATTGGATGAGATTGATGATTGCTTGAAAATACTGAAAGGATCTCATGATTGAGATCGTAGAGTGACAAAGACACGTCGTGAGAAAGCCCCTATTCTAGGTATCTCATGGATGTGGTAGGTTGAGTGGGACGAAAAGAAGATTTGAATCAGCCTCTAACTCGGACATGTGAAATCGAAAACATGTCTTCAAGCGACCATGCATTTCAATTGATAATTTAGCGCTCTTGAAGAATATATAACGTCCCTGTTCAAATGCTTTTCAAACCATTGTTTATCTTGTAAACGCTACCTTGGCCCCATTCTTACTCTCAGTGGAGAGCTTATAACTTTCAACAAATTCCAACACCTCATCCCGATTCTCAAGCCCTCTACACCGTTGCACGATCTTCACAAGTGTATACGCCACTTCTGTTAGCCCCAGATGCTGTCCCGGGCAGATTCTCGGGCCTCCGCCAAAGGGCATATACGTCCAGTGAGGCGGCTTCAACAACTCCCATCTCTCTGGTCGAAACTTGTCTGCGTCTTCACCATAGATGTCCTTGCGGCGGTGCAAAGCGTAGAAGCTGACTAGGAAAACGTCTCCTTTCAGCATCAAGATAGGAGAGGTTCCTTCTGGTCCTCCTCCAGTGGGCAGAACGGTGTCTTTGAGACAAGCTCGCGTCATGCTGCTGATAGCGGGGTGAAGGCGGAATGTCTCGTTGATGACAGCTTGAAGATATTTGAGTTTCTTGAGGCCCTCGAATGTCAGCTCCTCGTCGCCGGTCGTTAGAACTTCTTGCCGGAGTTTATTCCAGACATCAGGGTTGCGAGCAAGCAAGAAGAAGATGTTCGTAAGCGCCACCGCTGATGCGTCGTGGGCAGGGAGGAATACGTTCAGCAGCTGATTTCGGATATCGACCTTATCCTTCGTCTCTTTCGCTAACTCATACGCCATCACATACTTCTCCTCCTTCTCATTACCAGGATTTGACTCTGCATGCTCAAGTGCTTTATCGACATATTTATCGACAAACCCAGCCGCAGTCTTGCACGAATCCCAGAATTTCTTGTCTCGGGTGAAGATGTTCCACTTTGGCAATTGAATTCTCATCCCCACGCCTCTCTGGCCATAATTGTACGCATTCAAGAAAGACTTCGCGTCGATGCCACAATCAGGCGTCAAGCTCCTCACGCTCTCCCCAAACAGAAACTCCGTTGACGAATCCAGCGCCAGCCTTCCGAAAAGTGGCTGCAAGTCGACTGTGGAGCCGTCCGTTGGAAGCAAGTCCAAGAAGTGGTTGACATGCACATCAAGCGCCCTCAAATCCGTGATCTGAGCCCTCGCAAAAGTAGGCTTGATCAGCGCCCTGGAATGCTCCCAAAACGCACCATCAGAAGTCATGATTCCGCGTCCGACAAATGGCTTGAAGTAGAACAGCCTTAGCGGCTCAACTCCGAAGCTCTTAAACTCCGTCCCAAAAACAGTGTGGATGTTCTGGGGCTCGATGGAGAAGATGCGGGTCGTGCCGTAAGTCTTGAATTGGTGGGTCTTGCCGTAGGTTTTGACTTGCTCCGCGAGCGAGAGGTTGCGGGATTGGGTTTGGATAGACTTGAAGACTTTAAGAGCGCTGTCGAGGCCGAAGAAGGGGTCTTTGGAGGGGATTGCGGCTGGTGGTCTGCATTTCCGGGAACGGATGACTTGCTGGCGCTTGAGGTGAATCAGGATGAAGTTGACGATGTACAAAAGTACAAGGCTGACGAAGCCGACGACGATGAAAGAGAAGTCCATGGCGCGGGAACGCTCAAGTAAGATCCCAGGAGAAGATGTCTCGTTCGCCTGTCTCATACTTGGCTGACCGACAATCTATGGGAGAGGTGTGAGACTTGAGACTACGGGCGGGCCTAAGCGGGAGGAGGCTGCGTATATATGGGTGAGGCAGGCACTACCGAGTAGCGCGGCAAGAATAGAAACATCTCCCCACCTCAGAAAAGTGAAATTGTTGATGATCAGAAATTCCGGGAGTTACACATGTATCGGTCGTGAAACTTTCTTGATTTGACATTCGCTACATCAGGGGGAACAAACTGTTGGATGAACAACCGGTGCAACCTGCCGGATTTCATTCGCCCACCTCTACGCCCCCCACTGTACAGAAGTCTAGGTAACGTAGACGAGAGTATTGAAACTAACTAAACTATCCCTCAGGTAGAATTCACCGCGGATCGAATCGTTTTCCAGTCCCATTCACTACCGGTCCTTCTCCGTGAATATCTTGCAGGCACTCCATGACCACAGAATACAAACCGCCTGTCCGTATTGCCTGATATATCGTCGTGATCAACGATCCAATAGTAGGAGTTCCCATAACCTTCATCTCATCACACGCTACACTTCCATTTACTACTTCTGGCTCAGGGGTTCTAATAAGCTTCTCCTGAACGAAGGGAATACCCAGTCTGTGCCGGACGAATTCATACATCCTACGAGAAGCAGAGCCCAGCAGTGGAGTCGCATCAGGCATCATGATGTACTGTTCCCGGGTGATCTGGTAAGTCTCGAGAGACACTTCCGAACAGCGTTCAGTCCAAGACATTACGGCACCGAAAGACTCGCTTGATGGCGGGATAGAACGTAATATAAGTGGTTGTACAAACTCAACGGCGGATCGGAATCGCTTGGTGGTATTCAATGAAGTTAGCTGATCCAGCCGCTTGGTGAAGGCTGCCCACAAACTATCTCGAAACGTCTGGAATTGTGCGAGTTCGAAAATAACGTTGCTGAAACATTCTTGAACCAGGCTTTGAAATATTGGCTTCAGAGCCTCTAAGAATTTGAAATTCAGTGCTCGGATATCCAGAGCTTGGCAAAGAGCAAGGAGGTTTGCTGCCGACATCTGGGACAATACGTCGGCAGCGTCGAGCGTATACCGGCTTGATATCAGAGCGAGAGAGTTTAGAGCTTGATTTCCCATCTCTGCGGTTTGGACGTGGCTTCCAACTGGATTCGCTAGGAAACCAAGTTCTGACTGCAAAGCTGCGACCATTATGTCCGTGCCTTTCCAGATGAACGACTCGTTAGGCTCGTCAATGACCAAGTTAGGGGGCAGTCCACGATTAGTGGCCGGATTAATCAATTCTGTGCATTGTACTGAAAGCATCCGGCCTATCGTCTGGAGACCTTGGCGTGTTTTCTCCATTGCAGATGTGACGGCTTTGGCCTGGAAATTTCCTCCATGCAGGACTCTTCTGGTCTGAGAATCCACCAGAGGGTTGTCCGTAACAGAGTTGAACTCGGTGGTGATCTGTTGATGCGCTAGGAGTAGATCCTCTAAGACTGGTCCGATCCATTGGGGTACCGTCCGGAGCGAGTATCTATCCTGACGCAGGGAATCCTCGTCAGAGCCGTCGGTGCGGTACACTAGCTTTGAGCCGGCAAGGAAAGCATGAATATTTGCAGCAGATTCGATCTGTCCTGGATGAGGACGAACTTTAGAAAAGAATGGATCAAAGCTCTCATCGTTCCCACAAAGTGCTTCAACACTCATCGCCGTCAAGACTTGTGAGAAGGCGGCCTGGAGCAAAGATTCATGGAGTGCTAACGCGCTAACCCCAGCTGAAATAGCTGTTCCGTTTACAATTGCAAGACCTTCCTTGGCGGCCAGCTTTACCGGCGTGATTCCCGCCTCCGCCAAAGCAGCATCTGCTCTTACGGGTCGCCGTTTCCTTGTGGCTCTGTCACCAGCCCAGACTGTAAGTGTAGGCTTTCCTTGCATTAAGCCACCGATATATGAGAGTGGACTCAAGTCCCCCGAAGCAGAAATACTGCCGCGAATAGGTATTCGAGGTACAATATCCTTTTCGATAAGATGCCTGAGCGCTTCTACCGTACTGAGCCGTACCCCGGAAGCGCCACTAGCTAATGAGTTGAGGCGAATCAACATCGAGCCTCGAACCCATGATTCCGGCATACACGTTGCAGAATTTGGATCGTCTATTGCGAGTGCTTTCTGTGCCATCACAGATGCGATATCTTGCGGTTCGACCATCTTTCGGCCGGTGGTGAATCCCGCAGGGTCCGCTAGGATACCATAATGCAAACCTCGCATCAATCCACGCTGAAGATCCTCGATTGCATTTGTACGAGTGTCGGCACTCCCTCCGAATCCAGTATGAACGCCTGGAAATTAATATTAGAATTGGTGTTTGAAGGGCATTCTGCGCAAATCCATCAGTGATTAGCTCTTACCATAGACGACTTCCTCGCGTTTCAAAGTAGACTGAAAAGCCTCGTCATTCTCAATGATGGCTTCAACGGCGCTCTTTTCGAGATTTGCAGAGGCTCCATACCTGGGACTTCGATCAGCTTTGTATTCACAAATATAGGGGAAGAGCTACCTGGCAACCGCAACAACACCAGCTAAGTCCAATTTGTGGCCGTCAATTGCAACAAAAGGCGCCTCATGGTGATGGATTCTGCTTGTTAAAGACTGCCAGTGAGACAATACGACCTCATTGTAGGATCTTCCTGTGGAATTCATGTTTGACTTGAAGGTTTTTGACAAGTCCTCCGTGGGCAACGGGAAGTCGAGATCGGCAGCCTTGCCCACGCAGTATCTGCGAGAGCTTCAGCCTCTGAGACCAGCTTCAACAGCAGGAGAATGCGGACTAGCAGCTGCAGCTTCTAAGGTATCTAATAATAACAAGTTGTCGCAACTTTAAGCGTCTTGGGGTAAGATTGAACGAAAGGCTCTAGATCTTACGTGCACGAAGGATGCTCTAGCGGTCGGCACCTTGACTCTTCTTGGGGGAAAGACCAGTGCATGCATCGTACTAGGGGTCGTCCTCGTTGGCTTCAGTCACTTTAGGGCCGCTGCAATGTGGAGTCTGGGGGTAGTAGTTGGTGGCTGTTGTGTAAGACAAGGAAAGTGCTTGGGCTCTCGGCCCAACAAGTAGATTCTCAAGCTAACTCGGCTCTTTCGTAGCCAACTAGTAGCGGGATACGGTACTCAAGCGCGTGCCGATCCTTCTAAAATCGGATTCTCCCCATGAATTGTCCTTCCGCTTTGGAAGTCGGCGGCGCGTCCGCCACGAGAGCGCCACGAGACAGAAGGTCGCGCCCAGCTGGTGTACGAAGTAAGCTGACGGCAGGCTGCCAAACTCTCTGATCCCCGTTTCGGACCGTCGACGAGAATGCCCAGACCAAAGCCATGTTACCTGGAAAGCGTGTCGAGTGCCCAATCGTCTTCGCGGGATGGATTTATCCGGGGTTGGTGATGTTCGACTGGTGAATGTAGTTGCATCTTGGAGTAATAGAGCCGGAATCCTTCGACTACTACTCCCTTATAGGCATTCCTCGCATTGAGCTTCTATTGACTATAGTCCTTTGGCCTAATGTCATGTAGTAGGTTCTTGATCTCTTCTATTTTTGATTTGAAGCGGATGCCAGGCAAGAGAATTTGTTATTAAGTATCGTCGACCTCTCGTGTTCATCTCTCAAGTGTCCGCCGTCACGCCGCCAACCTCATCCCCTTTTCAAGCCTGCTCTCCATTTTGACTCCAAGAAGATTTAACTTTATCCTGATAAGTCGTCTCAGACAACATCAGCAAAATGGAAGCTCCTCCTATCCCACCGGGAACGAACTTGGCAGACAACTCCCAGGACCGAATCGTCGGCGCAGTTGCCGCGACTTGGGCTCTTGCTGCATCAGCTGTGATGCTGCGATTTGTTGCTCGTAAGATCTCAGGAGCTGGATTTTGGTTGGATGACTGGCTCGCATTGTTTGCACTTGTACGTGTTGCTCACCTCTCAAGTTATCTTCCTTGCCACTAACCTCTGCTTGCAGGTTTTTCCCACCATACTGTGCTTTGTGACGAGCTGCTGGTGTAAGCCACCTCTATAAATCTTATGTGACACATACTGATCGACTTGAATAGTGGTTCCACATGGTTTGGGCAAACACGTTTGGGTTGCGTCACCCGATGCAGTGACCGTCTTCCTCAAAGGCCTGTTCATCTCTGAGGTTTGCTTCACTGGCACTATTGTCTTCGTGAAGTTCTCTCTACTGGCCTTCTACTGGAGACTCTTCAAGGTGGAACCTCAAGTCAAGAAAGCAATCTATGTCCTCGGCATAATTGTCACTATGTGGGGCGTTGCAGTGATTCTCGTAACTTGTCTGCAATGCATTCCCCTTCATGGGTTCTGGGACAAGACTGTCAAAGCTTCTTGTACAGTCAATGACTACAAATTCTTCTATGGCAACTCAATTCCCAACATTGTCACCGACTTGGCGATCTTGCTCTTACCCATCCAACCTGTATGGAAGCTCAGTATCAGCCGTTGGCAGAAGATTTGTCTCATTGCAATCTTTGTCCTGGGTGGTTTTATAATTGCTGTCTCCATCACCCGTCTGGCAATTCTACTCGACCTCGATCTCAAGAACCCAGACGTTACATGGGCCTTCGTGAATCCTCAAATCTGGACGTGCTTGGAGATTAATATCGCAACCGTCTGCTGTAAGTCATGTTCGCGTCTGGCTGTCGCAAACGTCTGCTAATTCGATATCTTCAGGCTGTCTACCGGCTCTTCGTCCAATTATCTCTCTGCTCATTGGAAAGCCAAAGTCTCAACGGGCTACTTCATCCAAAGGAGAGAGTGGATCCCGTCTATGGTCAACATTCAGGTCCAAGACTAACACTTCGGCACCTGGAAAATGGATCAGCGATAACAATTCCTTTGATTCTGAGAGCGGGCGCCCTTTAAAAAACGCGCCACCTGAAATGCAGTCCGCTGCGCAAATTCAAAGGGGAGCCCCTGTTGACTTGGCACACAAGGCTGACAGCAAGCAAATCAGAGTACGAAGTGAGGTAGATGTTCATTGGACTTGAGCGGAATCAAGGACAGTTTTATGTAATGAGACATTGAGAGGATTATACCCGTTTCAAATTTAGGGGGCGTTTTGAGTTTGGGAAAAGGATGTGCATAGCCACTGTAAAGGCAGAAATCTAAGAAATTCACGAAATCTACAAGACTCAGTGATCAATGCAGTGACCTTCTCCTCATAACTGATCACATGCATCGTGGATATTTCTAATGAGTATCTTTATCTTACCCAAACTTTATTTGTGGCATAGATTCTGCTTTCTGAGCTGTTAGCAGTCCCTTGTACAGGATGTCATGGACAGCGAAGGCGATGCTAAAAATAGCTCTAGATTGCTTATAGCTGAGGACGCTAGCTAGATTCTTGATATCTGGTTACTTAAGGAGATCCATTGCCAGCAGCCCCCATCTGTTTGAATTGAATGACAATTAATTTTGCTGTTCATTCGATCAAAAGTACGAAGCAATGGTTTCACGATCACGAGCGAGCAGCATCAGCGTGAACACGGACTCCTACGTCTTAAACCGAGACTACGGGGCGTCCTCACGTCTGAACTACCAGTACTACCTATGGAAACGCACCCTTAAATTTGATATCCATCCTTCCATTACGCTGCCGAAGGATCCTCTTCGTATCGCCGACGTCGCGACAGGTACTGGTATTTGGCTACAGGAGCTCGCTGAAGCCCTTCCAACGTCCACTCAACTTGACGGTTTTGATATCTCACTTGAGCAATGCCCTCCAAAAGCATGGCTCCCGTCAAATATCAATTTTCGAGAATGGGACATTTTCACAGACCCTCCGGAAGACATAATGGGCGTATACGATGTTGTCCATGTTCGCCTGGTCTTACTTGTCGTGCCAGCTGCGAAGCTCGAACTCGTCGTCCGGAACTTGGCGAAGCTACTCAAACCAGGTGGCTATCTTCAATGGGATGAATTATGGCCTGGTGGCTCTTACATCCTGCACGCTGACCCGGAGAAGAAAGACTCTGCTTCGATACCGGTCATGGAAGGAACTAAGTCGTTCCTCGAAACCCTTTCAAATTGGATGGTGACTCTCCCCGAGGCTCTCAAAGCCAACGGGTTCCCAAAGGCGGGGTTGCACCACTATCGAGATCCACCAGCATTAGCAAGAGCCTTCTTTGAGATGCATCTGGGGAAAGATGAGGAAATGGCTGAGACTGTCCATGGGGGGCAGGATACCGAGGAGGGACGGCAGGCTTTGACAAGGGTTAAGAGCCTATGGGAGGAGAGCAGGACCGGGACAGGCATTGTCCTGTGCACGCCAAAAGTTGTGATTGTCGGTAAAAAAGAAGAGCTCAAATGGCTTGTGAACGGGCACTGAACAGGAATAGACGGGAGCGGGTAGACCAACAAATAGTAAGACCAGTAACTAGTAGCCTTCCTGTGTCGCAATCTGAAATTTGTGTGCCGATCATTCAGCCTAATTCAGGTGTGGCTTGTCTGAGCACGGGGCATAATCAGCCCCCCTTTTGAAGCTAAGCGAGGCGGGGGCCCCAAAATAGGCAGACTATATCCAACCGGTACGAGCGCCGTTGAGATAGAGCACCCAAATGATGGAGCGGCTTGGAATCAGTGAATAAATAAGCAATGGGCTGATCTTCCACGTGTAAACGCAAACTCTTTCCGCTTTCGGAAGGCTCGGACAGACAAGCTCGTGGGAGATGTTGGGGAACATTGAACTATGCGAACCTATTCATCAAAGTCCTCATTCTCCGTGTCGGTTAGGAGTATTCTCCGCATCGGCTAGGAGTATTCTGCGTGTCCAGTCACTCGGCGAGTACTTGGGAAAAATTAGAACAAACATTCTCTTGGTACATTGAGGACGCCGAACACACCTGTTACATGTAAGATCTAAAGTGCATTAGGTTCTCCACAGTGTTCAAACCCACAGAGGACTAAGTCTGCATAAGAACCTATGCGCGACTAGCCTCGCATTTTCTCAGCACGGACATAATGCCTATCAGGTGTTAGCTATGACAACGCCGCTGACTCGACTTGAGAACCTTCGCCTCACCTCATCGTAGCTATTTTCTCCCAAAGCTTAAGCTTCGCAGATTTTCTCGGGGCTGTGTTAAAACTCATCTGCTCTGAAGAAGGATTTGAACTTGTTGACGCAATTCGCTTTGCTCCAATAGCACTCGCCATTTGAAGCATGCAGTAATATTATCGAACTGGTCGTGCTCAGATAACATTTCAGTTGCATTATTTTCAGTACTAGTGCCTGTCATATGCCCCTTTTGTCTCCAGTTCAATCATGGGAAAGCTTTAGCTACGGTTTTGTAGAACGATTCGCCCTGGATCGTGGCTAATTCCAGCTCTGTTGCCGTTGGCTGGCGAGAGCCATCACCCGAAGCAAACGTCCCAGCTCCCCACGTGCTCCCTCCTCGCACTTGGCTCAGGTCGCTCAAAATAGGGCCTGCTTTTGCAGGAACCCCTAGCGGAACGTAGATGACACCGAAATGAGCAAATGTGCTCATGTGAGCTAGCGCTGTGCTCTCTTGACCACCCCCAAGACTTGCTGTCGAAAGGAATAATCCGGCGTACTTCCCGAGAAGGGCACTGTTTTGCCAAAGGCCGCCGCAAGAGTCCCAGAAAGTCTTCCATTGGGCAGGAAAATTCCCAAATCGGGTAGGGACCCCGAGAAGAAAAGCGTCGTACTCCGCGAGCTTCTCCGGAGCAATGAATGGGATTGACTCGTTCTGGGGCGGAGCATACATCTTGTCGAGAACTTCTCGCGGCAAGGTCTCCTTAACCTGATAGACATCAGCCGTTCCGCCAGCTGATTTGATGCCGTTCAGCTCAGCTTGGGCGAGCTGCGCAACATGACCCCAGGTCGAATCTAGAAAAGTTAGAGACTTCAGATCATTACAGCCTCTTCATGACCCAGTCAGAATACAGGCCGGGAAGCCAAAAAGCACCTACAATAAATGACTGCAATTTTAGGAGCCATGTTGAAGATCTGACGTGGCAATGGCTCGAAGCTGCTCAGGGTGGCCACCAAGGGATTTGCTTAGACTAGCAGAAACAATTGGTCATGGAAGAGGAAGGATGAAATGGCTGTGAGGCTCGATCTTATATCTTTTACGTGGAAAGGACGTGGATCTTCCCCGCCCAGGGGGCTCACATAGCGTTTGGCAGAGTGACGCATCAAAGGCCCTTCGCAGTGGAGAGCGGTACCGTAGAAACTGCCTACATACAGCTGACGCCAGCATTCTAGTGCGGGCTTGGTGTTGGTCAAAGCTATTAAAATGGAGATGGATATGGCTGTAGCTTAGCGAGTCCTTCTGAGCCAATCCTCCTCGACGCTAAAATGCTAGCGTCAGCTGTATGTAGGCAGTTTCTACGGTATATTGTAGGATTACGGTAGTGGCTGCAACCAGCGGATCACCCCGCACTTCCGCCCCCACAGTGCGTCATTTACGTACATCGTCGGGTTCGGCAGTGGGCAATTGCCCTCCGCCCTCATCTCCCCCCCCTCATCTCCCCGCCCTCATCTCCCCGCCCTCATCTCCCCTCCCAAATAACATCCAAGAGTCCTAGATTGGATTTCGGTGGGCGCTTGGCACTTAAAAGCTTGAATCTGGGATCCGCGGCCTGAAATAATGCCGTCCAATCATCAGCATCACGCTCTTTCCCGTTGTGAAACTCCAGCATTGCAAGGTCGAGTCCTCTTCACGGAATTGTGTTAGCAATGTCTGAAAGAACGACAACTTGGGATTCTGTCCATACCGGTAGAATCTTTCCTGTGCCGGTGAAAGAGATCCTGGCTCTGGGAGAATATACTCGCTCACGACAATCCTAGCACCATGCTTGAGGGCTGGGATGAGAGCACGCAGTATTGATATTGCATACTTATCCGACCAGTCGTGGAGGATCCAGCGAAAATAGTAAATATCTGCGCCTTTGACAGGCTGCTCTTGGAAGAAGTCGTGCGGCATAAATGTGATACGGCTTGCGATATCTTGAGCCGTTGGCTGGTGACCTCCAGCTCCCTGTAGTCGTGCAGCCCCTTCTGCTACCACTTCAGGGCGGTCTTGGATAATGCATCGAATGGAGGGATATCGTTCCGCGAGGGCAATACTGACCGATCCGTGCGAGCCACCGACATCCACAATTGTGGCATTTTCGAACGCATCCCAAGGATAATTGTCCAAAACGTGTACGGGCTGAAACCCAGGGCCAGTATTGAACCAACTCATTGCATCCGCGTATCGTTGCTCACGGGCCGGGAACTTGGCGATCTCGGCGAAGACAGTGTCCTCAGTACCATGTGCAATGTTGAAACCCTAGGACAGATGTGTTATTGATTGACAGGCACGGACAGGGATGCAATGATGCGCATACAGCATGATTAGGTTCCTGGGATCCAGGCCACTTCGCCAGGGCGTCAACAGTCTGTCCGACATCAGAATCCGCCGTGTAGTGGAGAGTAGATGAAAGCCAACCTTGGTGGCAGCGGGCCACATCTCCTCCGACACCATACCAATCCATTGGAGCATCAAAGGGTTGGCTGCTAACATCTGAGATGCGGCAGTGTGTGCTACCACACCTTTGCGTGGTTCCTGGAAGATGTGATAGGTCATGGAGGCTCGAAGGATCCGCCGTACATCATTCTCGGGTATGCCTGCCAGCTGCGAGATTTCGGCGAAAGTCGCTTCATCCTTACCTTCAGGAAAGCTGGTTGCAAGTTTGAACCGATAGATGGCGTGAAGATTGATAAGATGATGATGCTAACACTTATTATCAGCCAAATCAAACTTTGAAAAATCCCATGAAGAACAGAAATGGCAACAAAAGAGATTGAACTGACAGCTGGGGTTGTCAGAAGCCCGATCGGCCCTAAAACCAGGGCATGAAGCTCATCGGTTGCATCTAATATCGCTTGGCGGTGAAGCGCAACAGGGTTCTTGAGAAGTAGTGCGGGGGGAGAATCTGCACTGAATGACGGCGTGGGTAAACCTTCAGCCGCCAGGTAACTCTCTAACTTGGCGGTATGCTCCGCGATTATCGCAGCAAGCTCGCGGATCCGAGAGGCACTCATGTCTTAGTCGATTGCGACTGGAAGTTGGCGCCAAGGAACAGGTGAGAGAGGAGATCTTGCGGAGTTCAGCATAGAGGACTTCTTAACATGTGCCCCAAGCAAAGTGGTTTCGGTGCCAGGGCTGAGCCGCTGATCTGCAGTACTAGCCGGCTTGTTCGTCCTTCTTAAATAGGCAGGCAGCTGCTAAGTCGTTCTCCAAATAGAAAAAAGTCTAGGCTGGCAACTGCTCGTGCTAGTCGTGGCTAGTTGACAGAGCCAGAGCTAATACAGTGCTGTACCAAGAACGAAAACGCGGGAACTTCGGGCAAGGCGGAGATCATGGCAACGCTCCGCCAGTAGTGGATCTGGGTGCCAGACCTGGGTAGCAAAGGCATGTAGGCTGTCGTCAGAACTCCTGTCCCTGGAAGTCCAAGATTGGTGAGAACCACAATACGCTCCGGATCTGTTCAGAATGGGATCAAATCTTGACCAAGAACCATTTCTCCCAGTCAAGAATGATGAGGAGCACCTCGCAGGCGGAGGTTCTGCGGCATCCCAGACGCGGCGGCAGTCTGTCAACCCCGCCGTGTTGATACACTTGGCCCTGATCTTGACGTACACCATTATTGCGGGTGCTGCAATCAAGGTCAGGACCACAGATGCGCTGCCAAACGGTGTTTTAGATATCGCCCTCCTCACGAATCAAGACTAACATGACATCTGTAGTATCCCCAGTCAAGCATCTGAATATCGAATTCGCACCCATCAAATACAGAAATCTGACGGGGAACCCTTTTGCAGGGCCCCCAACCCCCGAAATCGACGCGGCGTGGGAGGGGCTTCTGGAGCCTATGAATATTCGTGTTGGCAGGGCTGAGTTGAAGCGCAATGGACAAGAATCCGTGTCCTTATCGGAAGGAGGAGGGTATCTGGCATGGCTGGGAGTCTACCATGACCTACATTGCATCGTAAGTCTGAGCTGGAGCTGGGAACAGCGGCCGGATGAGATGAACTGACCGATCTCTAGAAAATGCTCAGGGAATGGAACTATCGCGACACGTACCACCCCAATCTAACTACCGCCGAGACGAAGCACTGGGCATCACACGCCGGTAAGTATATTTTCTTTGGGCGAGGTTGTGGACGAGGCTCTCAAATCCTACGTGGAGCCCCCTGCTGCCCTACATGTTGAAGATCTTTTACAGCACTGTAGCGACAAAATCTAATTTCAACGACATAGATCATTGCATTGAAGTCCTCCGACAGTCTACAATGTGCCACGCCGATTTATCACTTACGACCTTCAGATGGGATCCTTCTGACAAGAAGCCGATGTTCGATGGCTCTACGTCCGTCCATACCTGTACGAATTGGGATGCGCTGACCGCTTCGATCAAGCATCGATTTGTGAGCGATGAGGAGATCGAGTCATTACAAAATCCGGTATACGCAGGAAATGGATGAGAATCTTTGTTTATACCCATATTCCCAATGAAATTCACATATTCTGGTCAAGCATTCGGTTGCCTCTTGCGTTGTGATCAGGTTCACATTACGATCAAGTAAGCTTGTAAACCGGGTGTATCCGTTAAGATATCCTATTCTTGTAGGACTGTATTGTCATGGCACCCTTTCATAGTGCCTCAAGTATTGTATTGCATCATCTAGTCAAGCTTTTCTTCAACATGATTCCGCCTAAAAGCAAGGCTGAAGCATTGCTAGATACGTGGTCTATGGCGAGCAATGCCACGATCTCTTACAGTGCGTGTGGTAACGTAGTTTAATGTTCCAATAGGAAAATAATAGTTCTAAAATTCTAACATTGCGAATCTTTGTTATCTACATGCCACTTGCTCCGTCTCCAGGCTCGTGTTCCGTATGCTTTCCATGGTCCATACTCTTGATGCGAGCTGCCTCTATCATTTCAGGCGTCAATCCGTACTCTTCCCAATCTTCAATCCAATCCATCAGTGCATTCCAGTTCTTGCAAGTATGCTTGGTACCAAAACCCTTAACGCCGCCAATTCCCTCATCCTTCAGTTCTAAGGTCAAATCAGGTTGGCACATGAGTGCCTGGCGGATGAGGTCGATGCAATGCCGAATATGCGGAGGGGAAGACATCATAGGCATTTCGTCATCTGCTAGTACCTTTCCCCCGTTCATTGCCTCATATAAGGACCAATATCCTTCCCGAATCCCGTTCAAGCAGTGCAGCTGATGAAAGACGGAGAATGCGGATCTCTTGGGAGCAATATCTGGATGGTTGAAGAATCCGGCATGGGAGGGATTTATTGACTCCCAAGCTTTGACGGTTTCCTCAGAGGAAGCTTCTCCAAAAGTTCTGTTGTATTCAAAGACATATGACACCGACCCCACTATTTCGAGCATTAGATTGCAAACCGGCCAGTGGATCTTCAGACTTACAATTGATAATGTCTTGAGGGTTCCGAGCTGAATGCGCCCCAGCAAGAAAGCTTAGAAGTCCAAAGCAAATGAATACCAGCAGTGCTGCGAGTGTAGTACATGGTGAAGATGATTTCAACGAAAATGGGCGAGAGCACCGTCTCCAAAACGACATTGAAGGATTCCTCCGTAAAGATGAGCCTTCATCACCAAGCTCGTCTTTGATGAGGCTATAGTGAACTTTTCTTTGAGACGACATATCGAATAATTATGGGATTTGATCAGTTGGTAAGGGTGAAGACAATGACCAGTTGAACGCCTAAACCGGGAAATATTCAATGATGAATTGCTTTCTTGATCGTCGCGCTATGCTCGTAAGGCTACAAGGAAGCTCGCCCTTCTGATGACCGGAAAAACAGCTTCAAAAGGCGGGCTGATTAGAGAAAAGCTGCACGTTGATTGCGGCAGGAGATCTTACAGCAGGACCCGCCACCGACACTGCATATAGATTTCTGGGTCTAGATTTCAAATAAAAAAGTTAAAAATATCCTGATATACCTGCAAGAAGCCCAAAACTTGATCTAAATGTCGTTCATCCGATGCCGAGTACATAATTACCCATTGACAAGTTATCAACCCCACAAATACCTCGCACACACTAAACTTGCATATATGGTTACCTCTCAGATTTAAGCGTGCAACTACTACCGATGCTCCGGTGCTACGAATCCTTCGACACAGCGATCGGGTCATTTGCCCAATCAGCGAAGCTTTGCGAGAAGCTAACCGATTACACTATTATACCACGGCCCCATGATGTTGGTCTGCTAGATTGTAACGAATGAGAGAAGGATAATGATTTTCCGGAGCGTCTTAAGCCTGCTGAAAGCTATTGACGGCTGTACTTGCATGTTGGAAAAGTTTAGACCTGAATCCTTCGTCTCTTCGCTGACTTCTGTGCCGCGTCCGATGACTTTAATCTATATCGAGAGTGTTCAAAATAGGATGAATATGATAGATCATGCCGGCTTCTCGAGCGTATATACACCCGCGATCTCCCTCGTCTTCGATCTCCAACTATAAACCATACAAAATTCACATCACCTCAAGCAAACTCTCCCACGTCTATCACAAAAGTTTTATCTAAATCATGAAGTACTATATCCTCATCGCTGCCGTCTTCGGCTTGGGAGCTTTGGCCGCCCCGGTTACTGAAGCCAGATGTGAGCTCTTTTGGTCATTATCATGCTAGTGAACGAAGCTGATGCCTTGCAGCGGACGACAGTGTGGCATATCCGGAATATAAGAGAAGCGGAGATAAGGCTATCAGTGTGGGTTTCCATTCCTCCTGTTGCCAAATGGACGTTTCTCATGACGTATTAGTACCCAGAATATGCCGAAAAGTCTGAAAAGCGCAGTGATGAGGCTATCAGCGTGAGTTTCCATCCCTCCTGTTGCCAAATGGACGTTTCTCATGACGTATTAGTACCCAGAATATGCCGAAAAGTCTGGAAAGCGCGGTGATGAGGCTATCAGCGTGAGTTTTGATTCCGATTATTGTCTAAATGCCATTTCTAACGCAATAGAAAGTATCCTGAGTATTGAAATTCGCGAGGCTTGAGGCAGGCATGCTTGCGGCACGACTATTATCTTCACTTCTGATATCATGTAGAGAACTTTCATTGTAGGGGGCTTGGTGGATAGATTGACTGGTATCTTGTAACCGCTTGATAATGAAATTTACGATCACTCAAATCACACTACCTCACGGAATTCGTCCTCTCAGTGATGGCTCGAAATTACCAGACAGGACTCGAGTATGTGTAGATTGATTACAATATGTATGATAAATAGTGGTTATATCCTCTGCCATCATTTCTCGGGCTATATTGAAGCCTTTTCTCTTATAACCCGGCTCCGTCTAAGCTCCAGCACATCGATGTTCCAAAGCACAAAGTTCTCCGCAGTCGAAATCCCCCACGATTAGAGTTTTCAAATTTTCCGTGTTGAGTTAGAAGTTGCGAAGCCGGAATTCTCCATGACCAATGTCATATTCGGCGATCTGATCACATTCCATACTCGGTGTGCCAAAAATAAGATACGCTGCGAAGCATTGGGAAGGTCAGAGCTGTCACCAAGGGAATAAAGTTTGAGAACGACATCCGTGCTCTATTCTGAGTACTCACTTATCCGTGCCTTCAGCATCAGTATCTAACAAATGGATGATAGGTCCGTCGTACGAAAGTCGGCTCTGTAAGACGACCGGGGATTCGCAAGTAGTTTCGCTAGACTTGAAGTTGGATTGTAGATCCTCCGCTGAATTTCGTGGGAGCTTACTAGGACATACCGCATACTGCTAGTAGCGTGAGGAAATAAGCCGAGAGAGAACACCTCGGCATGCCAAACTCCGGAGTATCTACACTAGGTAGGAAAGGGGCTAGACAAGTAGATGGCACCAACTTATTAAAGCTGCTGGGAGCGCCTGGTAGCACCTGGCAATATGACACCTAATGGGCTACACACCTGGTTAGTGCGGAAAGCCCACGTGGGAACCAGATAGCCACGTATTGACCGACCCCTCGATGATCCCTGAGCTAAACTGAAAATCGTTGTTGAAATCTTGTTTCCCATGTGGTTTCTTACTACGCCTCCAACATTCTCCAATAATATCATAAGATTGGGCTCGAAGGATTCATTCTATAGCACTTCTGCATTCTAACAATCGACCTAGAAGCAAGCTAGAATCGTGCTGTACCAAAACCTCACCTCTAGTTGACATCCTACTTCTCTGTCCCGTATCCCGGAACACAACATCCATCCTCGACGTAAGCAGCCTTTTTGGAAACACGGGACAAAATTTTATATCTTCACAGGGTTTCCCTTTCAAACCCTGTAAGACTCAATCTATCCATCCAAACAAGCCATCACTTCTCAGCATCACGGCTAATATGGGTCTCGCTCAGCTTCTCGCATCTATATTCACAACTGTTTCAGCAGTCATGGCCTCTCAACCTACCGTTGCCATTGTTCCAGGTGCCTGGCACTCACCGGTTCATTATGATGCGCTGGCCACGTTCCTCAACGCAGAAGGATACCAAACCGTCTCGAAGAGACTTCCAAGTGTCGATACTGCCACCCCCACCACCACCACTTGTGAGGGAGACGCCCAATTTATCATCGACCAAGTCCTTAGCCCTCTCATTAACCAAGGAAAGGATGTTGTGCTCGTAGCACACTCCTATGCCGGTGCTCCTGCTGGAGCCGCCGCGAATGGACTCAGCAAAGCTGACCGCACTGCTGCTGGGAAGCAGGGTGGAATCGTTGGACTCGTCTATATTGCAGCCATTGTTGCCCCCACCAATGTGTCCCTTCTCACATTAGTTGGTGGTAAGTTCAACGAATGGGTTCAGCTTGATGTGAGTATATCTCGAAAAGACAATGAGGTCACCAACGCTGACAAAATCTCCAGACCCCTTCGGCAGGATACACCTTCCCAGACCCAGCGCAGGACAAGGATGTCTTCTACAACGATGTCTCTCAGCCAGTCGCCGACCTTGCCATTCAAGAAATCAGGAAGATGTCCACCGTGGCTCTTTCTACCGGCGCAGATGCCCCTGGATGGGCAAACCCCGGTTTCCAAGGCAAGCTTGCCTATGTTCATACTTTGCAAGATAATTGCATTCCAGATTTCGCCCAAAATGCTATGATTCAAGGAAGCGGTGTTAACTGGGACATCCATCCCTTTAACACGTCTCATAGTCCATTCTTGAGCCAGCCTCAACAGCTTGCCCAAACTATTGACACCGTGGTTAAGGGATGGACGAAGTGAGCGGGAACGTGATGGCTCTTGTTGGCGCTGGATGATATCCATGGCTTTGTTTGCGCTACACTAAAATAATAAATCAAAAATCCAATCAACAACTTGAGGAATTGTGTAAAAGTGATAATAGTCTATCGATCTGAAAAAGCTGAGAATATTCAGGACGTTCAGCGTGCGACCCCGCACTTACCCTGTATTTTAGCGATGCCCCCCTAAAAGTTCAGCGCCCGCGCGTCTGGAACAACTTCACGAGAAGTCTCATCTGGTAGACGAACCTGCGCAGAGACATGGTATATCTACTCCTGGTACTCACTGCCTACACGCAAATAGACCCCAGAGACGAACGAAACAAGTCGAAGACATAGAGCCGTCCTACATGTATAACGTAATCCATGTCGCTTGCCCATCCAGTCCCAACCCAAAAATGACGAAGAAATGTAAGGTATATAAGCGATAGGCCCTCCATCCCATCATGGGCCCCGTAAAGAGAATTGACGTCAGTCAGTCCATCATATATAATCCATTCTGCCCCGTCATTTACATACCATTCCCTCATCCAGCATCACGGATAATATGTACCATTCTACTCCTCGGGATCTTCACCTTCCATCTCAAACGGCACTTTCTCTTTCTTCTTCTTCTCCTTAACCTTCTTCTCTTTCTTTCCCTTCTTGCCATTCTTCCCGCTAGGTGGTTGAGGGAAAGAAGGCGAGAGCGGAGATGCTATTGCGGAGGTCGAGGCGGAGGCACCCGCTGACTCGGGTTCGATTTCTGCCGAGGGAGTAGCAGGTTCGGAGAGGTCGAGGTCTTTTTCTTTTGGTTCGGAGGACGGAACGGGGTCTTCGGACTCTGGCTGCTTTCCACTCGCTGGACTTGGAGGAGAGACTTCCCCTAGTTCAAGTTCCTTTTCAGCGACTGACTCAGGATCGTGCTCAATAGGTTCTTCGGACTTAATAATAGGCTCCTCTGGCTCCAACTCCTCTTGATTTGGTGTGGGGTCGATAGCTTCCTTCGCTTCGGAGATAACGTGCTCCTCCTCAGGGGGTTTCTCTATTCCTTCAGGAATGGCGCCCTCTTCCTTTTCAGCAGCTTCTACGTCGGTAACGTGAACTGATTCCTCTTTAGAATCAACATCCTTCTCCTCCGAAATGACCTCTGACTCATCGCTTGTCTGCTCAGGAGTGTGCTTTGACGCCTCTATCTCAACCTCCCTGGCTTCAGGAACTGGTGCCTCCACTGGTTTAACCTCCTTGGCCTCCAGGGACTCTGTAGGTACTCCTAGCTCAGCCTCTTTGCTTTCAACAACAGGTTCTGGTTCAGCCTCCTTCGTTTCAGGGACTGTCTCTTCTTCTATCTCGGCGGTCTTTTCCTCGGCCGCTGGAATCTTTTCTTCTGCAACAATCTCTGGAGCTGGGCTTTCTTCATCCTTGGCCTTTGATTCTCCAACGGTTGGCTGAGGAGTTGGATCAACTTCTGGCTCAACTTTCTCCGTCGTTTGCTCTAGCTGTGGCTCGGTAATGTGTTCAATATCCGGCTTTGGATCCTCACTAGCAGGTTCTGCTTCCGGAGTAGCCCCAACTTCGGGCCCAGGGACTTCAGAAACTGGGTCCGGAGCGGGAGAATTTTCAATTTCTGGCTCTGTAGTCTCGACAGGGGGCTCTGAAGCCTTCTCAATTGAAGGTGCCTCTTCAGCGGGTGGTGATTGTTCCGTAACATCCTTCTCTTGTTTGGGAGCATCGGGTATTGGAGTCTCATCTTGAGTAGGAGTTTGCTCCTCGGCAACCGGTGAGAGATAGTTGTACTCCTTCTCAGGTGATAATTCCGGCGTCTCGACAATATGACGAGACGTTTTTGGGGACCCTGACTTGAACCAAGCCCCTTCCGGCATAGGCTCTCCTCTTTCACTAGAAGACGACGAATGCTCCTTCAGCTGTCCCAAACCCTTCTCACTCAGATGTACTCCTTCGGACAAGAGGCCGAGTTGATGACCATTCGCGGACACGTGCTGTTGGAGAGCTTCAATGGATGCCGCAACGTCCTTGATTTCGTGACTGTAGCCATAGATAGCGTCACCCAATGGGCTGATGTCGATTGCCTTGACTTCTGAGCTCAAAGCGTTGACCGAGTCACCAATTTGAGTGCCAGTAGCATCGATCTCTGCTTTAACTTCATCGCTCAAAGTCGTAATGCTAGTCGTGATAGTAGTGTGATTGATATCGATCTGTGAGGAGATAGATGTGATCTTTTCTTCTGTACCTTCGATTGATTCCGAGGACTTCTCCACAATAGCACGAACAGCCTTCACCTCATCCAAGATCTCAGCGGAACCGCTATCTTCATGAGAGGCAATAGCACCAGCACCAGCACCTGCTCCTGCTGCTCCTCCAAGCGCCAAAGCTCCAATGGCTTCCGTGAGTTGCGAATGTGAGCCCTTGGTCTCGGTGTGAAGATCCTTGACAAGAGCACCGTGAGCATCAATACCCGCCTTGGATTCCTCGATGGTAGATTTCAAGTCCGATATTTGAGTCAAGATATCATCACGGGGGGCACCTTCCTTAATAGACTCTAAGAGAGGTGCATGTGACAAGAGAAGCTCGTGAGACTCCTTCAGCGTTGCTAAGACTTCGCCATTCGAAGTTGCATCCTTGATCAAGGAAAGCGTTCCGTTCTGAGCCTCGAGGGTGGACATGATGTTGCTAAAATGTGCTTCGAGTGCTGACAAATCTGGGCTTTCAGGTGCAGATCGGGGTGCGTCACTTGGTTGGACCGATTTGAGCTCGGCCAAGGTAGCAGTGTGAGCGGCGTGCGACTCGTTTGATGATGCAGTGGCATCCTTGATCTCGCCCAAAGTGGCCGCGTGAGTAATGTGAGCATCTCTGATCTCACCCAGGGCGGTGGAATGGGAAGTGTGAAAGTCATTCAAGCCAGAAGTTGCGGACTTGATGTCCTCGAGCGAGGCTGCATGGGCGGCATGTGATGCGTTAGAGGAATTCATTGCCTCTTGAACGGCAAATAGAGTTGTCTTGTGCTCCTCAAGAACTGTTGAGAGAGCACCAATCTGCGATTCCAAAGACTCGAGGTTGCTTCCAGTGCTTGGAGTTGGCTCAACAGATCTAGATTTGATTTCGCCTAGAGAAGCAGCATGCAAAGCGTGAGACTCATTAGAGGCATTTGTGGCGTGTTTGATTTCTGCCAGCGTTGCCTTATGCTCCTCCAATGTTGACACAAGAGCGCCGATCTGGGTCTCCAGTGCTCCAAGATTGCCAGATTCGGTAGGTGCGGCCAGCTCGATGGACCTTGTCGTCTTGAGCTCGTCCAAGGAAGCTGTATGGGCACTATGCGAGTCATTTGAAGCTTGAACGGCTGTATTGAGCTGTTCAAAAGCGGCTGTATGAGCAGTATGAGAATCATTCGAAGCATGCAAGGCCGTCAGAATCTCGTCGCTAACGTCAGCTTCTCGGATCTCTGTGAGAATTGTGGAATGGCTGGCTTGTGATTGACCAATTTCGTGAAGAGCAGTCAGGATTTCTGCGGAAACGTCATCCTTGATCTCGTTGAGGAGGTTGGTATGTGCTTCGAGCGTGGTAATGATAGCGCCGATTTCTGTCTCTAAGTTGTTAGGAATGATGCCCTCGGCTGTAGGGACCAGCTCTGTGCTGGACAACGATTTGACAGCCTTGATCTCATCTAATGCGCCGGTGTGAGATTGCAGTGTGGTCTGCAGCGCGATGATCTGGGCCTCCAATGCAGCAAAATTCGTGTCGTAGACTGGCGCGGATGTAGGAGCAGCGCCGCTGAGAGATTTGATCCCTTCCAAAGCCTCAGAATGTGAAGCATGGGAAGCATTTGACCTTTCAAGAGCGGCTAATATATCCGCACTCTGATCCTCAGATCTGTGTCCTTCCACGATGGTCAAGACACTATCAACCTTGGCGCCAAGTCCACTCAAATTCTCATTGCTCGACGAGAGACCCGATTCAATATTCTCTTTCAGGACTGCAAATTCGGCTTTCAGTGCTTCCAGAGCTGCACTTGATTTAGAATCATCGATGGATGTAAGAGGAGTTTGGTCGGGAGCAGAGCTTGACGCAAGAGATCTTTCCCTGATCTCACCCAGTACAGCAGTATGAGAGGCGTGAGACTCATTCCCTTTCTGAACGGCTTCCAGAATGGCGGGGCTGGCATTGGCATCCTTGATCTGTGCTAATGTGTCACTATGTCCTTCGACCGCATTCATTACGCTCCCAACTTGAGATCCCAAGCCTCCAAATAGTTCCTCCTGCTTTGCGGCATTACCTACAATAGTGCTCTTTAAGGCGACAATTTCTGCAGAGATGGTCTGTATCTTCTCTGCCACATCTGATTGGCCCTTTAAAGCCACGAGATCCGTGGATAGCGCATCAAGCTTCGTCGTATGGGATGCTAGAAGAGATGGATGCGCTCCAACTTGCTCGTGGATGCTCTTCACATTGTCTCCCAAGTCTGAGTCAACGGCATCAATGATCACCCCGACATCCGCCTTTAATTGATCCAACTGTGCCTGCATGACCGCCGTGTTCGTGTTTGAAGTGTCCGAGGAAATACGTAGAGCGCTCAGCCCGTCTTTGGTAGTTCCCAGAGTAGCCTGTATATCCCCAATTGAGTCCACCACCTCCGCGACTTTCTTGTTGTTCGCCTCTACGGCACTTGAGAGCTCCGCTAGGGTCGCTACAGTGCGCTTGTTGTTTTTCTCTAGAGACCTTTGGAATTGATCGATATCCTGCCCGTTCGTTTCGCTAGATTTGCGCTGCCGTGTAGAAGTCGGGGTTCCTGGATCTACCGGACTCCCAGGAGCACCGGGACTTGGAGGCCCAGTTTCTCGCGGGTTTCCGTTCGTCTCAACGCGAGCTAAAATGTCCTCCACGCTTCTATTCGTTTTTCGCAGAAGGACTTCGTGTGCATAGACAGCTTCCACCACTGGTTGTAAGGTATCGAGCGCATCTTTGATAGAAGGCTTAATCAGCCGCGCGAGGTTCGCCGCAATGGCGGTCTGGAAGGTTTCGCTGTTGATAGCTTCCTCGACGACCGCTCGAAAGGCCTTCGGGTCCTGTGTGACAAAGCCATTGCCGTTTGTAGGGCTGGTGACTTCGGTTGATTTGCGTTTGCCTTCGAAAGAAGCTCGGATTCGTGATGTTAATGGCGGTCGAGAACCAGGAGACATTATGCGAGGATAGGAGAGCACATCGAAAAGATAAATTGAGGGAAGAGAGGAAAATAAGTAAGGAATGATAGAGATTTCTCACCAGCGGTATCATACTCACCGTACCTTGCACGCCCGCGCCTATTGCCTATAAAAGTGGGTGATATAGGATGTGCTTGAGTTGTAGCTTTATGCGTGGATGCCAGCAATATGCGCTGTGCTGGTCGGGTATCAACGTGTTTCTGTTCACGCCCTGTCAAAATTTGGCCGGCGGATCTTTTTTCCGGCTCTTGAAACCGTTTTGGGCTTTTGGCAGCTTAGGCTGGCTTCTATTTGACGGGGATCCTGCCCATACTACCGTGGGTGCACTTCTATTGTCACGTCGGACCCGCGCTCGACATGCTCATGCATTCTGGGGGGGGTGCAGCGGTTGAAGCTTTCCATGGGACCAGGACGAAATGGGAGAGAAGGTTTCCTAAAATGAAGCTCGAGTCAGGTGATAATGGAGCCCATGAGGTGCCTCCCTTGTACCCCATGAGCTGGCACAAGCGGTGAGTTGTTGTTGTGGGGTGCCCTGAAATTTCGATTCAGTCCTACGTGGCTGGGGAAGAAATGAGTCGTGAAGCTTCTACAAGGACTTCCCTTTGCCGGGCAGAATAAGAAAAATGGAACAATTATAACAGGCTGATATCATAATTAGGTTCATCCCTGAACGCAGTTTCCCCTGAGGACCGAACTTTTGGCGGGACCGGATTCCCCAGCTTCACGGAGTGGGTTGGTTTGTATAAACACCAACGGTATCTTTGATCCGATATAGCAAAAACAAATATGAAATGCGAAACCGCATGGAACGAATATAAGCTTAAGATCCGCGATGATCATGCTATTGAAGCAAAACCAGAGAGTTCGTTTTCTTCCCGGTTTGCTCCCGGTGCGCCGCTTTGGTGGGCGAAGGGCCTCGGCTTAATTCGGTGATGACCTTGCAGTATCCGCTGCTCATGAACCTGAACGTTTCTTCGAAAGCTTCGCCAGCTTCCAAAGATTTGCGCGCATCCTCCTTCTTCCCCTAATAATGCCTTCCTCCTCCTCCTCTACCGGCGCGCAGATAAACCAAAAAATCGACTCCCTCCCTCCATCGATTGCCGATAAGCTACCCCACGTCCCCGAGACCAAAGAGCAATTGAAGGAGGATGTGAAGGCCGCAGAAACCAAGTCTCTGCAAGGACTGAGGAGCTTGGCCGCGGGCGGGTTTGGAGGTATATGTGCAGTCATTGTCGGCCATCCGTTTGATTTGGTCAAGGTGCGATTACAGACTGCAGAGAGAGGTGTTTACAGCGGTGCGTTCGATGTTGTGAGGAAAAGTGTCGCGAGGGATGGGCTCAGAAGGGGCCTGTATGCTGGTGTCAGTGCTCCTTTGGTAGGCGTTACTCCTATGTGTAAGTTGGAGTCCCTCTGCGGGCTAGGAAGTCTTGAAGCTAATGGGACATAGTTGCTGTATCTTTCTGGGGTTACGATGTTGGCAAGGGCCTCGTGCGCCGATTCTCGACAGTTCACGATGACCAACTTTCCGTCGCACAAGTCTCAGCTGCCGGCTTCTTCTCCGCGATCCCTATGACTCTGATCACAGCCCCGTTCGAGCGTGTCAAGGTACTTCTACAAATCCAAGGCCAAAAGCAACTAGCACCGGGCGAGAAGCCAAAGTACAGCGGCGGTTTAGATGTTGTTCGTCAATTGTATAAGGAAGGAGGTGTTCGGTCTGTCTTCCGAGGCTCATTTGCTACATTAGCACGAGACGGACCTGGATCAGCAGCATACTTTGCGACATACGAGTATATCAAGCGGCGTCTGACTCCGAAAGATCCTGTAACAGGCAAAGCGAGCGGAGAATTGAGCCTGCTGGCAGTCACAGGAGCTGGTGCAGCGGCTGGTGTTGCTATGTGGATTCCTGTCTTCCCAGTAGACACAGTGAAGAGTCGCTTGCAAACAATGGAAGGCAAGCCTACAGTCGGGGGAGTTATAGGTGGATTATACAAGAATGGAGGGTTCAAGGCCTTCTTCCCAGGGTTCGGACCCGCACTCGCAAGAGCTGTGCCCGCCAACGCTGCTACATTTTTGGGAGTCGAGCTGGCGCACCAGTTCATGAACAAGACTTTTGGATAGAAAAGAATTAGATTTCATTGGGGCTACAAAAGCTGGATGGGTGTTCTATGTAGATATTATCGACATGATTCTTGAGCTGCGTCTGTTTTGAAAGATGGGTACGGCACGTATATAGAATTGAGATCTACGACGTTCGCGCGCTATTCTCTGCATCCCAAATCTAGACTAAGTGGGGGAAGACATCACTCCTAACATTACGTGAAGAAGACATTAGTATCGAAGCCAGCTTCATGTGCATGGGTACTGTACCAGAAATCTAAGCAGCTCGTGGAACTAAGACGCTAGCTATTTAAAAATGTGAACATTTCTAGCCCTACTTTACTCACTTCACCCTCAAAATCGTCACCGATGAACAACATCCCCTAAGGGCTTTCTGTAATGCCATAGAAAAGCATCCTAACATGATTTATACGTTGGCAGTTCTCTCACCGAACAAATAACGCATCTACTTCTGTAGGGCATCTCACACGGGAAGGTTCAGAGCACCCAGCGGCAGGTTTCAGGTAAATACATTTTCACATTGGCGCTTCTGGCAATTCAAGAGGGAGGAGTCGCGCTCCCTCTCAAAGCAAGCTGATAAGCCATTGGCTGTTCTCGTTCTTGGAATAATTTGCCTCCTTTGAGTCCTGAACCTGCCCGCAACAACACCTCTTCTATCGCACTTGCACACATTGCTCCTTCCTGCTTGCCTTACGCGTCATTTCTCAAATGCTCTTTTGAGTGTCCCTTCCGAAACAACAGTCTAAGAATCCTTCGCGTCCTGCGTGTTCTCATCTGCACGAAAACCCTCAAGATCGACGCCTCCACCCTTTTTGGAGCTCTGGCCCTGCCAACGAACGATCTTGTATCCCAATGACTTGGGCCTGTCGAGACACAGCAGTCATTTCTTGATCATCGATGCTCTTGCATCTCGTCGACCCCCTGGCACCCTCTTAATTTTGAGTCGTCCCCTGCGGCTTTCAACAAACTTAAGTTCGATATCGCCATTCTGGTTCACCTACGTTTTGTGTATGTTGATTATGCATATTGCACGTACGTGTTGCGTATCCTCCCTGATCTATTCAGCTCTTTGGTACCGCTCTAGGGTGTCGTCTATTAAATATCAACGCGGCAGCTTATCAGCTGACGATTGATCAAAGTGGGCCCCGACTCCCGAGTATGTTTATATTTCAAAATAAACATAACTCTCCCAAATCCAAAAAGAAATACCATATGTGCTCTGTTTCTGAATCGCTGTCAGGTCTAACCTGGGCGAGGCAAGAAGGGGCTCTGGAATACGACGCCTTATCCTGCAGAAACCACGTCTTTGCCAAGGCAAACCGCTGAAATCGAGCTTCCTCTTATCCTTGAGAAATCCCGTGATGGGGTTTCTCTGTGGGAGGCGACTGTAGCTAAGCTACAGTTGCTATGAGTTTTGCAATTCTTTGCTTTTAGCTTTTGAGGAGACAGGACAAGAGCCTTTTGGTGTTGATATCACCAAGCGAGGTGGTGAATCGGGCCAGTACCAACCTTCCTGTTCACACTTAGCGTCATACACCCAGTGTAATTCTGGAATTCATTGCTGTGGCTTCTTGATCTATTTAGTCTCCTAACCTCGCCTTTTGCTGCCTCAATTTTTGGTGTTAGTGGTATAATATGCCGATGTCATTAGCCTCCCGGATCTTTCCCTTGCTAAAGATCAAGATCCTCTGCCATGCTTTCCGACTTGGATGCTTTCTCCGCCTCACCTCAAGCCAGCGAAGACATCTTTATCCGCACGGAGCCCTCGCAGCAGACTACGAACGACTCAACCGCTGCAGCAGCCAAAATACCGGAGGCGCTTTTGGACCACTCTCCCGCCAAATTAGACTCAACCCATCTCGATTTTATTAAGGGGATGGATTCGATGTCTTTGGGAGATGAGGCAGAGCACAGCTACGAGGGAGTCTCTTCAAGCCGACTCTGACCCAACATTTACTCTATTTCCCCTTCCACCCATAATAATACGGCTTGTAATATGATATTCTGCCTTGGTGAACCCGCAAATCATACGGATGGAGATAAGTCTGGGGCATTCACAAGCTGTCGAAATCCTAAATTGCCGTATCTAGAAACGGGTATGGAAAGCTGTAGATTACCGTTGCTTATGCGACTATTTCCTGGAGCGTTGTTGGGACCCTCCAGGCCATCCTCGAGACCAAGAACACTGATCCATTTCTCGCACACAATCTACAGACACATCAGCGCCTGATATGCCTATGGATCTTGTGCCTGTCTGATATTTTGTAGGTACTATTGAGGAAATAAAAAGCCTGAATTTTCCTGCGGACTCTTCCCGCTTGTAAGAGCCCGCGCCATCACTTGGCCGTATCCCAAATGATTCCGAACTGCAATGTCTACTTTTCATTGTGGTTTCCTCGCTCTGAACCCGCGCTAAAATGTTTCAAACGTTTTCATGCTTTATCTCTATATTTTATTGCTCGCACCTTCCAGTTATTCTCGAAGTAGGGCGTTAGCTGTTCCTTCCCCATGCAGTAGCTTGACGGGAGCGATGGGAACCAAAAGTTTAGTCCAAATTTCCATAAAGTGGGTCACCTGAGTATATACAGTCGTATGCGAGTTCAGCGCCTTTGGATTTTCGGCTGCGCAGGTGCTTTTTTCCCCCAACTCCTAGTATTTTTTATTAAAATAAATATAAAAAACTAATTATAAATGCG